>JAAGWP010000061.1:0-13995 GCA_013266165.1 Fusarium graminum | reverse complement strand
TCACCTGTGACACCGACGCCGATTGCACAAACCCTCTCCTGCCCGAGTGTAATACAGCTACCGGCCTTTGTATTGAGACCATCATCGGAGGAATCACCTGTGACACCGATGCCGACTGCACGAACCCTCTTCTCCCTGAGTGCAACACAGCTACGGGCCTTTGTATTGAGACCATCATCGGAGGAATCACCTGTGACACCGATGCCGACTGCACGAACCCTCTTCTCCCTGAGTGTAATACTGCTACAGGCCTTTGTATCGAGACCATTATTGGGGGCATCACGTGCGACACTGATGCGGACTGCACCAACCCTCTTCTCCCCGTCTGCAACGAGCTTACTGGACTATGTATCGCTGATGTTCCAGGCGTTACTTGCAACAGTGATGCCGACTGCACCAACCCTCTTCTTCCTGAGTGCAATACAGCTACCGGCCTTTGTATTGAGACCATCATCGGAGGAATCACCTGTGATACCGACGCAGACTGCACCAACCCTCTCCTCCCCACCTGCAACGACCTCGGAGTCTGTGTTGCTGATATTCCCGGAGTCACTTGCTCTTCTGATGCTGACTGCGTGAACCCTCTCTTGCCTGAATGTAACGAGACCACCGGCCTCTGCATTCCCGCTGTTCCAGGTGTCACTTGCGATGATGACAGTGACTGCACAAACCCCCTACTGCCCATCTGCAACAGTCTCGGAGTCTGTGTTGCCGATATTCCTGGAGTCACCTGCTCTTCCGATGAAGATTGCACCAACCCTCTTCTCCCCGTCTGCAACGAGCTTACTGGACTATGTGTCGCTGATGTTCCAGGCGTTACTTGCAACAGTGACGCCGACTGCATCAACCCTCTTCTGCCAAACTGTGACGAGACCACTGGTCTTTGCATCGACCTTGGAGGCACCTCCACAACAGCTGATGTTCCTATTGATACTGCAACTACAACTGAGGCTGCCATTGAGACAACAAGCGATGCTATCATCGAAACCACAAGCGATGTTGTCATTGAGACCACAAGCGATGTTATTATTGAGACCACAAGCGATGTTGTCATCGAAACCACAAGCGATGTTGTCATCGAGACCACAAGCGATGTTGTTATCGAAACCACAAGCGATGTTGTCATTGAGACCACAAGCGATGCTGCCATTGAGACCACAACTGAGGCTGCCATTGAGACCACAACTGAGGCTGTCATTGAGACCACTACTACCACAAGCTCCATTGGAGGAGGTGTCGCGGGCCAATCCAGTACAGACGAGAACGAGCTAGAAACCAGCACATCCTCTACCATTGGAGGTGGTCTTGAGGCCCGCAGTACCACAGATGAGAATGGCATCGATACTACCGTGACCACCACCACCGAAGCTGTCAACACTGACACCACCGCTACCGGAACTACCGAGGCTGGTAACACCGACACCACCGCCACTGGTACTACTGACGCTGCCAACACCGACACCACCACTGAGGCTGGTGCGGCTGAGACTGATACCACCACTACTGGCTCAACTCAGACAGACGACAACCAGACCACCGACACCACTGATAGCGCTGCTACTCCCACCGGCACAGAGACAACAACCGATGACAACACCAGCAACACAGATGTCACTGCTACTACTGGCACTACCACCACTGGTGATCAGACCACTGATACATCCTCTGCCGCCGCTACCACCACAACTGCCAACGGTCGCAACCCTGAGACGGTCGGTAACTTCAGACTCCTAGGCTGCTTCAGCTCGGACAACGGCTTCACCTCTTTCGATCTCCAGCTCAGCGGCGGTTCAGTCGACCAAGAAGCTTGTGCTGTGGCATGTGATGGATCAAACTTCTTTGGTACCTACAGCGAGTAAGTTACATTATGATTGATGTGAAAGAATGTACTAACTCTTCATAGTGGCTGCTACTGTGGCACAAACATCGATGACTCCAACCGCCAAGACGATGACCAGTGTGACATTCCTTGCCCTGGCGACGACATTGAGCGATGTGGTGGAGAGACTTCTCCAAGCCGCCGTGGCCGTCTTGTTAAGCGCCAGGCTGTCGGCCCCAACGTCCTGTTCACCATCTACATTGCTATCAACGGCGTTGTTGTGACCAACAGCAACGGCGATACTGTCACTGTCCCTGGAGCCACAGTCACTGAGCCCGCTGATACCGTCACTCTTCCTGGTACCGTCATTACTGAGCCTGGCACCACCTTCACTCAGGACGGAACTGTCATCACCCTCCCTGGAACTACCGTCACTGAGGCTGGTGTTACTGTCACCGATGTCGAGACTGTCACCACCACCTTTGTCACCACTGTCACAGAGGCCACTGGCGCCGTTGTCACCACCGTTACTGCCACCCTGGTTTGCTACGATGGCCGCTGCAACGCTCCTCGACCTACCATCGTCTACGTCTTCAACCCTTACCCCGGTGAGGACTGCTACGGTGAAGAAGTCTACCTGCCTAGCCCCTGCTCTTGCGTCGGTGGTGTCGAGTACACTCCTTACTTCTGTGACGAATCATCCTGCGCAGGAAAGACCGTCTACAAGCCTGAGAAGAGTGAGTACAGCGAGGGCAGCATCTGCTACTACCCCACCGACTGCACGCACGATCAGTGTGAGACCACCGGTACTCTGTACAAGCCTTACGACGAGTCAACCTACGGCCACGAGCAGGGTTACAACGGACATGAGCAAGGCTACAACGGTCACCAGGGCTACCCCACAGGTCACCCAGGCTCTCACGGTCCTTCCGGTAACAAAATCGAACACCCTGGCTACCCCGAGGGTCCCAGTGGAGGCAAGCCTGTACCAGGAATTGGTGCTAAGCCCGGTCACCCCAGCCAGCCTGAGGGACCTGGAGGAGAGAAGCCCGTTCCTGGAAGTGGCCCTGGCACTGAGACTGGAAGCAAGGGTGAGACTGGTCCTGAGGGAGGCAATCCTGCCCCTGGAGCCAACGGTGGTAACTCAGGTGCCGAGGGAGTTAACGCCTCTCCCAAGCCCAACGGCGGCGAGGCCCCTCATCCTAACGGTGGTGAAGCTCCTAAGCCCAACGGCGGCGAGACCCCTCAACCCAACGGCGGCGAGACTCCTCAACCCAACGGTGGTGAAGTCCCTAAGCCTAACGGTGGTGAAGCCCCTAAGCCCAATGGTGGTGAGTCACCCAAGCCAAATGGTGGCGAGGGTTCCAAGCCCAACGGTGGCGAGACCCCAGATTACCACCCTGGTTCCGGATCAGACAAGCCCGTCGTCGTCTCTCTGGCAGACCGACAGACTGTCGCTAGCATTGCCATGGCTCTGCTTGTCCCTGTTGTTGTCGCTGTGATGGCTGGTTGAGTAATGTGAGATGTGCCTTCGCGGGCCGTGGCTATCCAGCTTTTGGATAAAAGTTTACTTCATCATAATATTGTCTTGTATTCTTCAAAGTTTAGTTTTTAGTTACATTTAGTAATGGGAATGTGGTTGTTCTTTTCATCTGTCGGTATTCGTTCTTGACATTTCTGTCCTATGCCAGTCAACGTGAAAATGGGTCATCCGAATGATTGGCTGATCATTTTGCCAAGTGATTCCATCGATCTACTAGGGCGATATGTTTTACTTGGCTGAGTCTTATCCATGCGTCGCACATGTCGGAGTAGGGGCAAAAGCAAAGCGCGCATCTGACCATTATGACCCTCGATTGAGACTGAGGCTGAACTACACCCGGAAGCAAATGCTGCCGAGTTATCCGGGTAAAGGGAGAAACAACGCCAAGCGACTCTGCAGACAGGCTAGGAATTAATTCCGTCCGAATAATAAAGCCCCCGTCATTGGAATCTCGACAATTTCCACGAATATTCGCGCCCTACCGAGTCCAGCCCATAAGGGGCAATGAGCTGTGGTCCCATTGTGTTAAAACCGATTGTGTGATATGAATCATCTTTATTGACTTATAACTCTATTCCCCCCCTCCCACCTGAACCCTGAACAGTCCAACCTTTCAGCTTTTCCTCCTCCCATGACAGCGCCCCGAGTCATCGCCGAAAACCTTCACAGTCTAACTTTTCCTCCCCAGCTCGCACCACACAATAACTCCCACAATAGCGCCCCCCCAGGTATCGCCGAAACCCTCCTCATCGCAGTTAATTCGTTGGGCGATTTCGAATCACTGGATTTGCTTCCATAAGTCTAGTAGGGACTCGATCCACAGCCTGTTTTCCCTTAGCTGCTGGAGGCACTCTTCCCGATCGTTATATGGTCGCTTGATTAAGTCACTGATCTTCTTCCTCTGTTGCCGGGCTATATGCTTGACCGTAACTGAGACCGTGCCATCGCGAGAGGCATATAATAAGACCTCGCAACCAAGATATACCAGTCCTAGGATTGCCGAGTCGTCGAGCTTATCGAAATTCTAGTCAACGTCTTCGAGACGGGGAAGGTAGCTCTTTTAAAGAATGACCGGGAAGTCGGAGGTTTTGGAGATATAGTCGAGGAGCCGGTGGTATCTATCAGAGGTCATGGCGATAATATCACCATGAGCCTTAGCTAGAGTGCGGTATATTTTATATATAGTAGATATTTTGGTTAATTATTGTTTTTTATCTTTGAGGGAAGGAATAGGTCTTTTTATACTTATCTAGAGGGCTTTTTGAGTTATCTTAGAGGCTAGAGGGCTTTTTTATACTTTAAGTTATTATATAAGTTCTTTGGTATAGAACTTTTATTATATTAAAAATCGTGTTATTTGATATTAATCTTAGAAGCCTAGAGCTTGTTCTTATTCCTTATGTTAGAGCTGTGGTCCGGTGGAGCGATAAGCCTTGAATGTCAATCCGAGGCATTTGACTGCACAGACAGTCCTTACTAGTGATGAGTGATCGTTTTAGTGTTAAAGAGAAGCTTATAGCTTATCATGGACTCTATTCCATAGGTAGTTGTGCCTTTGTCCAACCCACTCTCTACGATAATTATTACCAGCCCCCACAACAGGAAGAGCAAAAAACATAAAACGATGCAGCAAAGAGTTCAATCTCTTACCTAACACGAGAAGAAAACCTCTCGTTCCGTCTCCGTAAACGGAGTCGTCTGCCGAGCGAGATCCACTTGAAGCGAGACGCTACGGTACGCCATCACATGCTACTCCCGTTATCAATCAGTCTATCAATCAGTTTATCAATCAGATCAGTTGAACCATATCGTGGACCCCGCGGTTGCCGTTAGATCCACCTCCAAAGGGATCTAGCGCTCCAAAAGGTGGATCGAAGCCCCCTTGTCCCGGTCAGTAGCTGGCGGGGGCAGAAAAGTCTGCTCATGCATCGTCTGCAATTTTGAGCGAGATGGCACGATCTCAAGGAATGCCAGCCGAGATATCGATAAGAGGATGGCGTTCTGATATGGTGATTGGATGATTCTCACACAGACGGGTAAACGTCAAGCGATGAGGTCAGCCTTTCAAGATAATCATATATCGTTTCAAACCATACCAACGACTGCATAGTCGTCAATGGCTGGCGTTATTATTTGTCCACAAATTTTCAAGACTAACCAACAACAAAGTTTGCGCTTTAGTGTACCGCCATGTAAAAAATGCAGGGTCTGTTGACGAAATGCCGTGGGTGTCATCTGCATCGTCCTATACCGAAGCCAATCATTGACGGGCAAATCGAATGACGATGAGCGATAATTGATCTAGAACCTGGCCATGTCTTCAGAAGCAAACGGATCATGTCGATCGATAACGGATCTAGACCAGAGCCACGCCGCTGGCTTCCTCATTGAACTTTTGTGTTTACATTTTTGCGAGATTATTATCAATCTCATCTACCCATATGAAGTCCAGAACTCTATATAACAGGCCTCTACCCTAGTTATGGGTGGATTTCTTGGCTCTCGTCACTGTCGTTTCAATTCAACTACCTTCCAACCAACACCGGTCGTTTAGGGTGCATCCAACGCCCTCTGTCGCGTCAACATGTGGACTTCCACCCTGGTGGCAGTACCTGCACTGCTATGTACACTCATACTCACTACTACCGTCCATGCCATTGTCCCCTTGGAAGGCTATGGCAGAGAGGCCTACAAAGTCCCGTGTGCACAAGCCTGCACATGGGGGGTACCAACTACGCTCGACTGTCCTGAGTTTGCAGAATTATCTGCGGAAGAGCGTGCGGCCGCTTACCCTTCGGCAGCCTGTATGTCTAATGACACTGCATATCTGACTTCGATCGCGTGGTGCATACACTCTCACTGCAGTACAGACATCAAACTATACAAGATCGAGGAGTTTTGGGAAACAACCATGATCTACCAGTCTGAGTCTCTTCGGTATTCGTATGTCGAGGCTTTGGCTGAGGTTGATGTCAAACATCCACCAAAACTCATGTCCGCTGACGAGACGCTACTGAACCGGACTATCTCTATTGAAGACGAGGCGTACCAAGCCCAGCTGAACGGTCTGAAGGGTTACAGGGCTACAGAAACGAACGAGTCCAAGTATTCGTAAGCAACATCACTCTTGGAAAGTGAAATACAACCTCTGACCAATTCATAGCATTCTAGTGTTCCTGTCCTGCGTCATCATTCCCATCGGCTTCTCACTCTTTCGCTTTCTACCTATCCCAGAGTCTTTCACCAGGAACTTGAATGCTTATCTGGTGGATCCTCCTGCTTGGGGAAAGAAACACAACGTACCGCTTCTTGGAATGGGTATCGTGCCGACTCGAGGACAGGCCCTCTTCATTCTCTATATAATCACCATCAACGCCGTGGCTACCTTCGATGGCTACCCGTTGTACAGGCCCAACGGCGTATTCCCAGACCGGCGGTATGAGCTCATGCGCCAGATCGGCAATCGTGCTGGTGCTATTGCGTTCGCCAATGTGCCTGTTGTTATCCTCTACGCCGGCCGAAACAGTCTACTCCTGCGAATGACGGATTGGTCTTACTCGACCTTTCTTCTTCTTCACCGGTGGATCGCCACTATTTGCGTCATTGAAGTTATTCTTCACTCACTCCTATGGCTTCAAATTGAGGTCGAGGCCCATGCCCACGCTACGGCTGTCACGTACCCCTACTGGTATTGGGGCATTGTCGCGACTGTCGTCTTCTCCATGTTTCTTCCCTTCTCGATGCTTCCTATCCGCAGGATCATGTATGAAGTCTTTCTCATTCTGCATATCTGTCTCTCCGTCATTGCTCTGGTCGGGTCTTGGTACCATATCTGGTACGTTTACGAGGGCAAGGCCGGCTTTGAGATTTGGCTTATCATTGCCATGGTGTTTTGGGTATATGAGAGACTTCTCCGTGTTGTTCGAGTTTCAAGATATGGTGTCAAGAAGGCATTTGTCACTCGTGTAGATGATAAGTACCTACGAGTTGACATTCCGGATGTGGATGCACATGGGCATTGTTTTGTCTATTTTCCCACACTGTCATGGCGTGTGTGGGAGAATCACCCATTCTCTGTTGTAAGCTGCAGTATGGACCAAGCCAGTGGCGATAGTGAAGTCTCCAGCTCCAGTTCTCAAGTTCGATTCGAGGCTAGTGAAGATTTAACAGCCTCAGCCTGCAAAGAAGCAGGTGGCGTAACGTCTAACGCTCGTGGTGTTGCGACACGCAGCCAAAACAGAAGACCAGGCATCACCCTATTCGTCCAGCATCTTCGCGGCTTTACTGCCAAACTCGCAAAGAAAGCCGACAGTGGAGTTAGTATCCCCGTTCTCATCGAATGCTCCTATGGCCATGACAGCCACCCTCACTTTACCCCCACAGCCGAGTACCCCAACACTCTCGTCATAGCTGGTGGAGTCGGTATTGCTGGTGTTGTATCCGCTCTTCAAAGCTCGCTGTCCATGTTCGCACAGCCAATGGGTACTACAAAGCTTTATTGGGGTATCAAGCAACGTGGCCTGGTAGATGCAGTCAAGAGAATGATTGTGGGTGAAGATACATCGGAAGATAAAGAAGGTGACAGCCAAGGTTCGAAATGGGGTCATGTTGAGTCACATGTCACGGTTGGTTCTCGCATGGATATCAAGCAGGTTCTGACGGCCGAACTGGAAGAAGTTACGGGCGGGACCACAGTCATTGTCTGCGGTCCAAACGGGATGTGCGATGAAGCTCGATATGTCTGCGCTGCGATGGCCCGGCATGGGGCAAAGGTTCGCTATATTGAGGAGTCTTTCTCTTGGTAATGTTCCTGGCCATGTAAAGTAATAAAAAGACATTTTGGGTATTCAAGGTCTATGTAGCTCTAAATGCTGGTCGATGCAGTCACTTTATAACTTTTTGAGTAACACCCGCCAAGCCACGGATTTGCAAGTTGTTGGATCCTTGCTAGACCCATATGCCATCTTGTTAGACCTCCTGCAATAGTCACTTGGCGAACAAGGTTCTTGAAGCTGATGTGACGATGCCGCCGCATATTGTATCTTGATCACTGGCTGTTCCACTAAGCCACAGATGTAGTCTTATTAAATTTCTCCGTTTATAACGAAGTGGCGGATCCAAGCTTATCCTTCAGCACGCTCTCAGTCAGTGCCCAGAGCTGCTCTGATAGGCCCTCATCGAGCGCCTGCGAAGTAGGGTCTGTGATCTTGCGGTCAGGCACAATGTAACACCCATCGATCTTTTCCTCTCTGACAGCGTCACTGGTAGCAGCGAAAAGAATCGGTCGACATCCCTCATCCAACGGATCCTTCATAAAGGGCCGCACAAGAGCGACTCCAACCTTACCCAAAGTCCCATAGGCATCGACGGCTTGTTTTTGCTGGTCGGTCTTTACACCACCAGGGTGTGTAGCATTGATCCATGGCCCTTTGCCAGGCTGTAATCCCAATTGACCCCTCTGCTTGCGACGGACAAGGGCCTTGACGAGTAGTATCTGGGCTAGTTTGGTACGGTTGTAAAGATAGGAAGGACCAATGTCGCGATTGATCTCTTCGAGGTCTACGAACTTGATGTCGCCAGGTGCTGCTCGGTGCATGTCGGACGCTTGGAGACAGAGCCTGCTGTCCGGAGTATCGATAAGCTTAGGGAGTAGAGTCATGGCCAAATGATGCTGCGCAAAGACGTTGACTTGCATGTGGCTATCGATACCGTCCTTGGTCTCTCCATAAGGTCCAACACCCAGTCCTGCGTTGAGAATGAGTGCATCGAGGCGGTGTAGTTCCGATGCGAGTCTCTTGGCGACCTCGTCTGTCTGATGAAGATCCTCGAGCTCAACCTGGACGAACTCGACGCGTGAAACATCTCCATATTGCTTCAGACCCTCCGCAGCTTCATCTAGATGGTGTTGTTTCTTGCCCAGAAGATAGAGCTTCTCGCAGTTGTGCTGGAGAATGTGAGCTGAAATTCCGTAGCCGATTCCTGCGCTGCCGCCTGTTACAACAAAGACTTTCCCACTCAAGTCGGGGATGTCAGTGTTTGGGTCGAATGTGTTACCGCTTCCAAGCATGTTGATGGTTGAATTATTTGTTGATGTTTTCTTTAGGATGATGAAGTAGAAGAACGTCGGTGTAGATATTTACCTGCCGCTTTATGTGTTCAACGGTGCGGACGTCTCTGAATGACGTCAAGATACGCACAGTCATACGTAGGCCCAACGTCTATGATGTTTACATTCTGCACTGACGAATTATGTATCCCAATTGTTTCACATGCCACATCTTGTGACATGGTAGTTTAGGGGTAAATTAATCATTAGCTAGTAAGGGTCGGTGGGTGTTGACCCATCTGTATACGTCAGGCTGCCCTTAAACAACAAGCTTTCGGCCCGTATCCCCGACCCGACATACCCGGAGCTGAACTAGGCCCTACTTGGTAATTACAACATCACAAGAATAAGCATCTCAGTACTTAAAGCCGCCCATTCGTTCCCTCAAAACACCCTCAGGATCTGCCTCAAGCTGAAGGGCCTTGAACTTAGCATAGTCCTTGTAACTTCCAGTGACGTTCTGATCAGACATGGCATCGTTCATGAAGAGAGGAAGGTAGGAGTCCATTGGCTCTCCCTGCTCTTCCAGCCACTCGGGCAACTTTTGCTCAATCCATGATGTCAAGTCTCTGGAGAAGTCACGAACAGTCTCGTCCAAGTTCTTATCAGTCCAGGCGCACTGGATCTCTAGAAGAACGCGGTCTGGGTCATTCGCGGTGAAGCCAATTGCGTTACCGCCTCGTTTCTCAGTTTCCTTCCCGATAGAGGCAGGCAGGGGCTGGAAGTCGACGGAGCATTGCGATGCGAGACCTTGGATGTTCTTGAAGTAAGGTCCGGTGATCTCGGCCATCTTGGCTGTAATCTCGGCATAAATCTTTGGTTTGGCGGCCCAGTATGGGATAGTAACCGTCTATTAATGTTAGTCAAGTTGACAAGCATGCTGAAGTGGTTGCTTACTCTGAATGAGATCCTGGAGTTGAGCAGAGAGACTCCAGCGCCGTTCGATTTGAGCTAATTGATTCGTTAGTAATGCTTGCATCTACGTTTTGACATGATATAATAACGTACTAGGTCCGGGTAAGAGCGTGTCTTGGTGTCGGACGTGGTTGACTTGATCTTCAGCAAGTCGGCAAAGGGTCCAGAAGTCGGAGGCTTTTCGCCGTCGTAGAAGAAAAACAGGAGGTTGAGCTTGCTACCTCCGGTGATGATGAGATCGGTGACAATGATGGCTGCCTTTGTGTCTTGGTTGCTGTTGGGGATGAATTTGTGCATGGCCGCAAAGATTTCGTCTGACTTTTTCCCATCGTACAAACGGGTACCTCCCCAAACCTTACCCATAGGGTAAGCTTTGACAGTGAATTTTGTCACGACACCTGGGATTTGTTAAATCTCTGGGCCTATTAATAAGTGATTACGAACTTACCAAACTGGCTGCCGCTACCTCGCAGGGCTACAGCAAGGTCAGGCTGAGTTTCGGCATTGATATTGACAATGGTACCGTTAGCATTGACCATCTCCCATTCCACAATGTTCTATGCGTTATTAGTCGAGTTCCGCGGGTGTATCGATCAGAGTTCATACATCGGCAGCCAATCCATATTGGGCACTCAGAAAAGAGATGCCACCCTGTGTCAATAGACCACCGACACCAACCAATCCTATAGCTCCGGTCAGACATTTCAGGCAGAGGGATGCGCGAGAGTGAACTGACCTAGACGTCCTCCAGCAATTACTACGCCCTGCTTGTCAAGTGCCGAGATGACATCGTTCCATTCCCCACCAGGCTTGACATAGGCGACCTTTTTGGCGCTGTCATACGTAGCCCCAACCATCTCATTTAGCGAAATAAGAACTCCATCTCCAGCGGTAGCATGGCCAGGGTTCGGATCATGACCGCCACTCTTTGCCGCGAACTTTACATCGGGATATTTGTTCAAGATTGTGACAGCCACGGAAACATCAGATGCTGACTTGGCTGTGACAACGCAAGCTGGCTTGATTTCACGAAGAGCAGTGGACCAGTATTCGATCGATTGTTGGTAGAAGTTGATAGTGGCAGGAAAGGATACGCGGCCTGGGATCTCTTTTGAGATCTCTTTGCATGCTTTTGTGGTTGCTGCGCTCGGGGCAGCAACTGCTGAAGCAGCGAATAAAGAAGGTATCAAAGCGTGATAAAGATGCATTTTGGTCCAGATGGGATTGATGATGTGTTGCTGGGTGAAGAGCAGTTTTGGAAAAGGGAGGATTAACGGCTCATCTTATGTAGACGATCAAGGCCGATCCTCAAAAAACTTTTCAGCCCTTGTGTTAAGCATTGGTCGCATTCAATAGGAGAGAGTGTGCTTCGAAAGGTCTGAGAGTTCATTTCGAAAGCGAAGGGTCTTTTCAGCTACCTTATTTAGCACGGACCATACCCCATCACGACACCAACGTCTACGCTGGGGTACCCTGAATGAATTACCCAACTGGTATTATTTCAGCATTCTATTTTCCATCTCTGCCAATTACCGGCCATGTGTGGACCATGCCGAGGTAGCTTCAGTATAAATCCTTACCACATGCGGAACCTATTCAGTCTATCCGTATTGCTGTGTTATTGAAGATGTTCATGATTGCGAGACGGTAACGCGGGGTTGCCGTTGATCCAATGAAAACTAGCGTTTCAAACGCACGAGTCATGTCCGCTGTCATGTCAGGTATAGATTGCGAGGCGCTTAGCCAATCGCTTGACTGATCATCCAATAGTTTAGGCAATGCCAATGCTCGCGACCTGAAGCTGAGAGGTGATCACCAAAGGCCAGGTCTATTTATGGTACTGAAATATTATCTCCGCAAGACCGATGAGAAAAACCATGAGACAAGGTCAAGCTAATTATCCATCGTATGTATTCATCATTTTGGCTAGACATGACAGCTAGACTTGTGCATCTCGGAAGTTTACTAGATACTTGAATACCACGTGGGAGCTCTGGTAGCCACTTGCGTCTGGGGGACATAGGCTATCGTATACATTGTATCGGGGGTACCGAGACATGTATAAAAGGTCCGGTGCTTGTCATATCCCACTTAGTTATCGGCACACTTTGGGGATGGACTTTCTCCCTCTGGCTTTGCCGAGAGATCAAGAGTCCAAGGCCCAGCCGGGCTGGTGATTGTAACGGAGATGCTGCTAGCATCAGGCCTCTCCCTGAGAGCAATCTCAGCTGCATCCCTGAGGGCGTCGACCTCATTTCCAGAGGAGCTACACTATTTCTTTGTAGCCTCATTGATTTGGCCCGAGATAACTCCAGCAACGGCAACTCCGGCGGCATTGGCAACAAAAGGTTGGTTCAAAAATTCCATCACGGCCCCATTGGACACAGCCTCGACAGCCTTGCAGAACTCATCCCTGCCCAGTGCGAGGAGCCCCTTAGATACTATCTTGGCGCAGTCCACAGTGGTCCGGCATTAATCTGGAATGTTGCGTTCTGCAAGTTCAAGGTTGTATCCCTCAGAACTCGAGATGTTGCGATCCGAGGAAATGAGTTCTTCGATGTCCAATTCCTGGAAACCATGCTTGTGGACTTTGAGGGTATTAGTACTGAGGGGTTTTGGTATTGGATATAACTCACTCTTGTCATTCCAATCCTTTGCTGGTACGCCGGTAAAAACACCTTGAGCTAGTTGTTGCCACTTGATAGCTTTGCCATCAGATTCCCCTCGCTCGCCATGGTACTAGGCAACAGTCTGCAGGGCAGCATGACCGACATCGATTAGAGTTGCAAGCTTGTACTGCATTTCGACTGGTGGAGAATGTTGTTTTGTTAGAGGTAAACAGGAAATTGAGAAGTAAGGGACAAATGGGTTTCTAAGATGACGGTTGGCAAAGGAAGTTTGGTTGCTGGTGGGGATAGGAATTGATTCCTAGGAGGTGCTTCCTTGTATTACCTTTTTGCCAGTAGGGTCGGTCGAGAGTGCATCCTCATCGACATATAACCATGATCTCATTTTTGTAGTTTAGTATAACAATAATTGTCAGGGTATTCAGTTTAAGAGGCTTGCGCCCTGTTTGATCTACCATATAACGAAGTAAGTCTAACCTCTAAGTGTTTTATCCTGTTTGATCTGTCATGTAACGGAACAAAACCATTTATCGTCACTCTAAAGAGCTAACTATCTGTAAGTGTTTCCACACAGGTTTGTGAGTTTCAACCTCATATCTTGCGCTTGGATCCTCGGACGACGTGTTATTGAAGGATGGTCTAATGCAAAGCACAGGTATGTTTACGTTGGTCTAGTGTGTACGAGGGGTTGACTTAGCATTACAGTTGAATAGTCAGGATAATCTTATATAACAGCACAAAACCTGAAATAAAAGAGATACCTAGGCTTCCAGATTTAATCACTCATAACCAATTATCCTTAAAGTGTCTTGTATGGATCTCACTTATTTAAATGACTTTTTAAATCCCTAAGATCCACCGTACCAGAAATACAAGGCACGGGACAGATCTACATATTTTAGAGTTTAAGTTATAGCTATGCTCGACTAAAGTTTGACCTTATATATATCCCTTTAGATAGATTAAGGTTATAAGATAAAAAAAA
>JAAGWP010000060.1:0-23795 GCA_013266165.1 Fusarium graminum | reverse complement strand
GATAATAAATGACGGGAATTACATGGGTCAAAAAAGCCTCGGTAATCATTAGGACAGAATCCTTGGAAGAGGCCAATTTGTTTCAATTGAGAATGAGATACGAGGCCCCCCCCCCTCCCCCGTCAAGTCCGGTGTGAGGCGTTGATCATGGGGGATTAAGCTTAAAGACTAAAAACCAAATAGCCCCAGAAAGATCTGTGATCCGCGGTAACACAATCGACGAGAGCTGCATGCATGACTTGGGCACACGGATAAGTAGCCACCAGACGCGTACATGTATTTTCGTGCAGATGTATTGGAATCAGATAACAGCGGTCAATTAATTTGCTGAACAGATAAGCATGGTATTCGATTTACTATAAACGTAGCTCGGCTTGCATGTTGGTACTGCTCCCACGGCAAATTCCAGCTGCCGCACCAAAACCATTTGACCGACGCTATAGACAAAAACCTTCCTCTTCTGTCAGACAGGCCCGTCCCAAGGGTCCCGGTGCTGTCCAATTGCCTTCGTCAGAAGCCGCGGAGCTGGGGTTACCCCAAGGCTTGGCTGATGTCTTTTGTTATCTGCCCAGTTATTGCTCGATAGCACACTAATAACGGAGCTGAAACCCAGGAGCATGCGCACGTTTTTACACGTTGGCTGGTAATGCGATAGCGGTTTATCTTGATTCCTCGGCCGGCTCCTTGCGATAAGCCAGTCGCGTTACCCACGTGTGTCTTGGCGATCCTTTCTATCATGGAACCTTTGTAAGACCTCAATGGATGATCAGTGACTAGCCAAGCGTAATAGTGCAAGGGTTCAAGTGTCGAGTTAAAGAGAGCGATCAGCCGTTCTTTTGTCCTTTTCGAAATGTTATCCTCTGACTTTTGATTTCGAGGCATTGCGACGGTCACCATGAAGTCGTCAATCACTCTGACTGCCCTCGCCCTCACGGGCTCAGTCTTTGCCGAGGATGCGCTCTACAGCAAGCGATTGAACAAGCGCTTTGTCGATAATGATGGAAATTACAACATGTGTACGTTCTAGCTCAGTCCAGCCAATTAGTAATATCACCAAACTCACACACGCGCAGCATTCTTCCACGTCAATGACGTCCACGCGCACCTCGACCAATACGCAAAGTCAGGCACCGACTGCGTCGACCCCAAGAAGGGTTGCTTCGGCGGCTACGCACGCATCAAGCACACGGTCGACGGTCTGCGCAAGGACAACCCGGACAACCTCTGGCTCAATGCGGGCGATGAGTTCCAGGGCACGCTGTTCTACTCGTTTTACGGGCCGAGCAAGATCGCCGAGAACCTCAATGCGCTCAAGTTCGATGCCATGACGCTGGGAAACCACGAGTGGGACGGCGGCGACGAGGAGCTCGGCGAGTTCCTCCAGAACCTGACGTTCCCTGTTATCTCGTGCAACGTCAAGAGCGGATACGAGGGCCTCAACAAGACCGTCAAGAATTACCAGATCTTCAAGGAGCATGATTTGGCCGTCATTGGTGTTACCACTGATACCACGCCTGGCATCTCGAGTGTGGGAAACAAGACTACTTTCCTCGATCCTATCGCCGAGGTGCAGAAGTCTGTCTGGGAGATCCGAAACAACACTGACATCAAGCGAATTGTCGCACTCACTCACATTGGTTTTGACGTGGACAAGGAGCTTGCTGCCAAGACCGAGGGCCTGTCACTAATTATCGGTGGCCACAGTCACACTCTCTTGGGTGACATGGAAGGTGCTGAGGGTAAGTATCCCACAATCGTTGAGAACGTCAACGGAGATGAAGTCTTTATTGTCACCTCGTATCGATGGGGTGAGTACCTTGGTTCTATCGACCTGACTTTCGACAAGGACGGCAAGGCGCTCGAATACCACGGTGCTCCGATCCACCTGACCAACAAGACCGAGATGGACAAGGACCTCCAGAAGAAGATCGAGTCGTGGAGAGGTCCCTTTGAGGAGTTCGCTGCCGAGGTAGTCGGAAACACAAAGATCGAGCTTGATCAGTCCCAGTGCCAAAAGGGAGATTGTCTTCTCGGACAGGTCATGGCCGATGCTATGCTGGAGTACCGCGTCAACCAGAGCCGCAGCGACGATGACAAGGCCGACTTTGCCTTCATCAACGCCGGCGGTGTCCGAGCCACTATCGAAGAAGGCGACATCACCCGTGGCGAAGTTCTGACTTCGTTTCCCTTCGGCAACGCCATTGTTGAGCTCACATTCACCGGCTCCGAAATCAAGGAGATCTTTGAAGGAGCCGTGACAGGCATCAACCAGAAGAACAAGAAGGAGATCACCTCGTGGTTCCAAGTGTCCAAGGGCCTCAAGATCGAGTACAACCCCGACAACAAGAACGGCTCCAAGCTCGTCAACGCTACTCTCAACGGCGAAGCTTTCGGGGACAAGCGCGAGTATCGTGTCGTCACGCTTGACTTCATTGCTGGTGGTGGTGACAACTTCTTCAACGCCGGAAAGAAGGACCTCGCTACGCTGGATTCCCAGGACGAGGTTCTCATTGGATACCTGGATGCGCACAACCCTCTTGACGTCAAGTTGGAGGAGCGCGTTGTCGAGACAAATGCGACTAGCAGTGATGACTCTGAGACAGACGAGACTAAGGACAAGGAAAGTGGCAAAAGCGCTGAAGGCGATGTTAATGCCGCCAACGGGGTTCAGAGCTCATTGTTCACTGCCGCGTTCGGTGCTGTGATGGCTCTGTTCATGATGTAAATATGAAAATGTGCAATTTGTATTTAGATAACTTACAGTATAGGACTAATCAATGGTCTGATGCGGTGATCCTTTGACCAACCATGCGAGACAATTCATTGTAATGACTACAATTGATAGTAGTCCCCCAAAAAAGGAATCATTGGAGCTCTTGTGAAGATGTGAGATACCTCATCCACCTCGTCCCCAGCCGCGAATAATCGTGTGGTAATCCGTCCGGATTTCGTCGCTCGGCAGCAACAAACCCTCCTCCAACCACTCTGCCTCTCTTCTCTGAAGACGACTCTTGACCACGAGCACTGTGACAAACATGATAGGTAGCAGCAACCACATTATCAAGAGAACGACAAGGATGCCCAAATAGACCGGGACAGCGTATTCAGAATGACTCATGGTCGCGGCGAGGAATTATGTTCTTACTATAAGAGGAATGTAACGGTGGGCAGAGCTGCAGTTTTGTAGTTTTGACAGATAGTGAAGAAAAATCATGTTCTTTGTTTAAAGACGCTGGGAGGCAAAGTGTTCGGGTGGCAGTGTACAATGTGCGATGGTCACGGTTGGATGAACAAGAGACACGGCGCTATCAAAGAGTAACACTATCCAGAAAATGACTTGGGAGGACGAACAGCGTTTGACGTAACAGAAAGAGCTTTGTCTCTTATGAGAAACATGTCACCAAGATGAGTGTAAGGTGTCTGAGAGATAAGACAAGAGAATCGATGCAAACAACTGCATATCATTGGGCTATAGTAAAGATTGATACACCTCAGTAGATCAGAGTACCCAATCCCAGCCCCTGCCATGTACATCGTAACTTAGTAAGTGTAGCGGAAATCGGGAGTAGCACCGTCCTAGAGGCATAATGGTTAGTGATAGTGCTATGTCAGCAAGAGGGGGCTTACTCACATCATGAGCCTCCAAAACCTTCTCGCCCCTATCAGCCTGGGCGTTCTTCCTCTTAAAGTCCAAGTCGCATAGACAGACAAGGATGACAGTCATAAGACAGCACGCGATGCAAGCCCACATACCAGGCTTGTAACCAGTGAGCTTGTCCTTTTCACGGAAGACCAAGCTGCCTGCAATACCACCAAAGCCACCA
Source organism: Fusarium graminum (assembly GCA_013266165.1). Lineage (NCBI taxonomy): Eukaryota > Fungi > Ascomycota > Sordariomycetes > Hypocreales > Nectriaceae > Fusarium > Fusarium graminum. The sequence goes on along the minus strand of JAAGWP010000060.1, from coordinate 19,971 downwards.
AAGCCGACAAGCGTAGCGCTGCAAAAGGCTCGCTTCCACTGGCCACGGATGTTGTTAGCCTGGAAGGACATGGCGGTAGGGATGTTGCTGTTTGCACCAGCAGTGACGAGGAAGACGCCAAAGTAGCGCGCACCAGTGCTCTCGGCCCATCCCATGATGGGAAGACCGATTAGGCAGAGAAGCATGTTGAAGAGGATGATGGGACCTCGAATGTGGTACTTGTCGCCCACATAACCTGTCGCGAACATGACAATACCGGCAAAGGCGTAAGGAGGCGCAACAAGACATTGAGCTGCGCCAACGCTGAAGCCCATGTTGCCAACCAGAAGGATAGGCAGGGTGTAAGCAAGAGCGTAACTGATAGTGGTGGTATCGAAGAAGATCATGGCATACGCCCACACCTTCCAGTCAGCGCCACCGCGAAGGAACCTGCCCAGATGGAAGGGAGGAATCTCATTGTCGCCACGATCACGAGAAATTCGATCACAAACCCATTGGCGCTCGCGAGCGCCAAGGAATGACCAAGTCTTGCGCTTCGAATCGGGGAAGTCGACAAGAAGCCAGTAGCCTGCGATACCAAGGGCGATAGTGAGAGCACCTTCGATGATAAAGATCCAGCGCCATCCAGTTAGACCCTCGCGACCATTAAGTTGCATAAGCTTTAATAGGTTAGTGAAAGGAAGTATGGGGAGGCAAGATAGGACGTACTCCGTAGGCAAGGATACCAGAAAAGGCCGAGGCGACGCAACCGAGAAGGTAAAAGACAGAGTATCGCTTTCCGACCTCATCTATTTTCATGGATTAGTTACAATTTACCACTCAGTAGTGTGTCGAGACTCACATCGCGTGTACCAGGTGCTGAGGAGGTAGACACAGCTGGGGAAGAAACCAGCCTCGAAGAAACCAAGAACGGCTCTCAATGCCGCGAGCTGAGGGAACTTCTTGACGAATCCCATACCAATCATGACGGATCCCCAAAGCATGGTGATTATGGCCAAGTGGAATCGGGGTCCAATCTTGCGAATAAGAACAGTCGACGGCGGTTGGAAGATAACGTAGGGAATGAAGAAGACTAAATTGGCGATGTTCTAAACAGTATTGTTAGCCGGGTTTGTTGCCGTTCACGCTGATATCGAGAGGACTCACGTATCGAAACCCGGTGAGTTGGAGCTCTGCACTCATTCCGGCGATGTTAGCAGCACTCATGTTTGTTCGATCCATAAGCGAAACGCAGTACATGGCACCGACAGTCACGACAAGTCGACGATCGATACGTCGGATGATGTTTCGCTGCTCTTCCTTAGTGAAGCCACCGTCGACGTCGGCCTCAGAACTGCCTTTGCTCGGTGGCTCGTCGAGGTGTCTAACCTCGGCCTGCTTTTCGACATTGTCCATGTCTGATGATCTCTCCATGATGGGTGGTGTTTTTGGTCAAGACGGAGAGGGGGGATGTGTCTTGAAGCGCTTGGGATATATAGAAAGAGGTAGAGAAGTTGTGTGTGGGACAAGAAATAGAAGAACAACAAGAGGGGAAGTGCGAGGGATTTGAATGCTGTTACACTGCTTCCGAGAGGAGAAGGGTGCAGGACACAAACCCTCTTTGAGAGGAGAGAGAAAATGCGGATTGGACACAATGGTTATGAAAAGAGGAACCAGGTTGCAGCTGTGCAAGCTAGACCAAACTCTTGGATGATTTCTGATGTCTTTGTCTCCAATTTATTCTATCATCTTGGTCCAAGATCATCGCCTCTCTTATATACCTTTCTCCTCTCTGCGCGGCCCCTGGTTCCCATATCTCTTAATCGAGCCAATCCAACACTGCAGAGCAAATTTACCTCGGGTGGCGCCCAGTGCCAAGCAGCAAGACCGTCGTGTAGACACCACAGTTGCGTCAGTACCAGTATGAGTCCTCCATTCTCTCCCCCGCGAGATCGACCGGCTGATACATCTCGCTCCACCAAAAAAGGAATCCGGGGATATGGACTTGTTGGACTAGGAACTGGGGAAACTTTGCGGGGTGATCGTGAGCTATAGCTTGTTTGGCCCGGAGGATTTCCTGTTTTGGGGCGAGATGCGATGGAGGGCCTGTCATTGAGGGCAGTTAGGCTGGACTCTACTGTATCAGCAGGACAAACAGTTTCGAGTCATCGAGGGCGGAAAAGAAGAAGGAAAAAAGAGGCTTGTCTGGCACGTCTTGGCTGTTCAGGTGTGGGCCGTTTTCAGACGCGGAGCCCTTGTCTCTACTCTCTAGTTAATTCAAGCATCCAATGCCAGGATCGCTCTGCTGTAGGATTGATTGCCATCCAAGCGCCCTGTCCACTGAGCCCGCGTTAAATTGCATCGCTTAGAAGTGCAGTTAAGGAGTGACCAACATGTTACACATATGTCGTGTCAGGTCAATAGCTCACAAAATAAATTGTTGGAGACACAACAGCTTGAACCTCACTTACACCGACAGACAGCCACTCTCCTATCGCCTTTGACTGCCAACCCTCCTCGTGCACAATCTGTCCCGTAAAGGTGTGGCTTCTTAGCTTTAATTACGAGGCCAATCTCATTCCGCTCGTCAAATCTAAATCGTCCACACCACGTTTGTTCTCCTGCAAACCTTAGTCTTTTTTAGAGACACTTGTAAACGCCACTCACATCCCCCGCGCTTTTCCCCACCCCCGCAACAACCATCATATCCCGGACCAATAACGTCTCATAGAGCCTGCTTGGATACCGAGGCTTGTTGACGTTGGCTTGTTGTGTCTAGACTGTAAATTCCATCTCGAGTCCCAATTCTGATTTCTTGGCTGTTCTGGCGACGCTAAATTATGGTTGTTTCGACGTGGCTTTTGGAGCTGTCATCGAGGGTTGGCGGGAAACGGCAATGCAAAGCAATGTTTTCTTCTTACGGCAATTCTTGCGGTTTACTAGCTCAACTGTCGGCACGCACCGAGGCATCCTTATCTCGCCAATGACACTATCGAATACACCAAATCTGTCATCCAGCACTTCACCAACTCCTCCAATACGCATCTTCTAACCAGACCACTACGATAGGTCATTCATCTCTCGGACACTGCCCGAATCTTTGCGTCGTCATCTCATCATTTCGTTTAATCTCAAACGTTCTTTCTTCCCAACCAAGTTGCGCCTCGGTATCTTTTCCAGCTCTCCCACACCACCAAAATGAACCCGAGGGTCGAACTCAGGAAAAGGGGAAAGGAGAATGCGCAAACATTCAGGAGCGTATTCCATGTACTCTCTATGTCCACTTCGAAGGATTCGTGCAACCTCCAAGGATACTCAGTGGCCACCGAATCCTTATGCAATCTCAAGGCGCTGCATGTTTATGCCCTGATTCCTGTTCTGGTTCAAATCATTGAAAAGCCGCTTTGGCGGTTAAAAACGACTTTCGAATGTTGTACCAAGCAAGCGCAGCGATACCCGCGACAGTAAAGACCTGGAGGATTTCCCAAGGTTGACGGGTCTTGACCTCAGTCTCGACATAGTCGAGTTTACCATCAGCCATACGCGGGAATCGACCGGTTGTCATGTATTCTTCCATTAATGCATCTTTCTTGTACCATTCCTCAAGCAACCAGTGGTTGAAGGCCTCCTGATCGTCCAACGGCATATCACTCAACTTATAACGGCGCCAGTAGAAGTTGACCGACTTTGGAGGGCGCCCTTGAAAGTAAGTACTGACCAGACCAAAATACTCCTCGCCGAATCCACCTCGTCTATACCCGTTTGTCAGTAGACAGTTTCAATGCTGTGTAACAGGGCCCCTAGTCACAACTTACGGAATTCCTTCATACGCGACTGTGCAGTCGTAAACGTAGTCCATGCTTCCCTTGAGCTCATTCAAGCAAAAGAACATGCCAGTACTTCGTGGAATCAAAAGGTGCTCAGGATCTTTGAGATCATTCTTGGCGGCCCAGCCAGCCGACTTTCTACGCCCATTATTGGATAAATTTGTCCCTTCGGGGAACAAAAGCAGCCACATGGGATCCATGTAAGACTTTCCATTCGGGTCAACCTTGCGCTGTTTCAGCTTCTTCAAGCGGTAGGCCATTCGTGGCTGATCAGAGGCCATCTTCCTCGACATGAAGATGAATCCATAAAATTGCATTCCCCAACCCACAAAAGGGATGCGCTTGAGTGACTCCTTGAGGATAATGTAGATATGACCATGCATGCTGGGGGAGTTGGCATAAGCGATCCACCAAAGATAAAGCCAGTCAGTGTAAATCTGCGGCCAGGATTAGCATACAACAGGTCTTCGAACCACATATAGCATACCTGGTGGTTGGCGATCAACACTAGGCGCTCGGGGAAGTCAAACTGCACGCCTCCGTCAGGTCGCAACTTGATCTGGCCAGCAACCGACTCATCACCGCTGATTCGAATTGTCGTTGGGCCCCAAATTTGGGTCATGAGGGTTATTGTGAGACCGAAAGAGCGCTTCGTCATGGCCATGTAGGCATAGTACCACTCGCGGTTGACAAAATACAGTGGACCACCTATGAGCTGGGTAATGAAAATACTGCGACTGCGTCAGTCGTTGACACGCTCAACCAGAGATGCTTGGCTTCCATACATGATGCAGCATGCGTTGAAGTACATTGCGAACAAGGAGCCGCGTATAATTTGCATTGGAGCTCCATAGCTTTCTTTGCCTGACGGATGCGCTTGCTTTGGTTTCGGCGCTTCCTTTTCAGTCCTGGCCTTCTCTGCCAATCCAGCCAGAAATTCTGGAGATGGGATCACCGTTTCTGGCGGGCCAACGTTCTCGGTGTCAGCCATGGCGGCGGTTATTGCTTTATTTGTGTCGTCTATCTCGCTTGTCGTATTCTGTACAAGATATCACGTTGAGTAAAAAATCGAACAAGCGAAAAGTCGCTTTTAGAACTGTTATATCTCTTATGTCTGCCTTGTCAGAATCTTGTCGGCGGGAGCTGTAGAGGACGAGGGGTCGCGTGGCACAGTCCAGGGTCCAGGCAGGTCGAGATTCTGCCACCAGATACCAACCTCGTGGCTGGAAGAGAATGAGATATTCAGTCTAACGAAGCTCAAGATGGAGATGGAGAAGAAATCTGACAAGGCTGCGAAACATGGCGTGTGCGCATGTGATTCAAGGTCTAGGCATGAGCTGAGCTTGCCTTAAGCCTGCCTGCTCGTGGCTAGCTTCTAGTGACATCAGGCGGATGCATCGGAGTCCTATGACGGTGCACGGTAGTTCTTGATGCCGATGTATTCTGGCCAATTAGGGGCTACAGAAATGAGATCACCTGCTGTTGGATCTGCATCGCCAACAGCTATCGTGGGGTTGAGAAAGACACCTTAAACAGGTCGCATCCGCATGAACTCAGCTAATCACGGCCTGAGCATACTAGACTCAAAAGTTTAAATTCACTTAAGGGTTCCAACACCGCAACGGTCTCTTCAGACTCACTCAATAACCACTGTTTTCTCTTGTAGAGTTTCTATTGTTGTTAAAGGCAGGCGGTGAACAACAGCCCACTACTAGCTCCTCGTTGAATTCTGCCAAAGCCGTCGCAAACCCGCATTTGAGTAAGTGGAGAGTAGGGTAGCTCCCGTCTTCGGCGTCTTCTGTAGTCGAATTTAACCAACCTCCGTTGCATTGTTTTCCTCACAAGCCATGCTGCACTTCCTGTATCATGTATAGACGGTGTCTTGCAAGAGGTTTGGCCCTCGCTGAGCCCGCCCTGTATCGATTACCAACCCCTCGCCTCGATGTTCGACTACCCACCGTCGTCAAACGTCCACAATCCTGCCGCCTTCTATCAACGACCTCCACCCGCCGAACCTCCGAGATTCGCAGCATTGCAGAGCTTCCAAATAGAATACATCCTCGCTATCTTCAAAGCACCAAGCCTGGATCATCACTCCTATCGTTGAAATGGCCCAAGCCTCCCCAAAACATTCTTATCATTCACAAACTGTACTCGGATACAGTCGTGGATGCTGTCATCAAGTTTTCAACGTACCTTCACAATGAGTACCCTGAAGTCAACCTTGTGTTTGAGCCACGAATCGCTGGGTCGCTGAAGGATCGCCTTGATTTTCCCATCTATACTTCCGACTCTCGATCCAACATGGCAGACAAGATTGACGTCATTGCAACATTCGGTGGGGATGGGACTGTCCTGCGAGCAGCCAGTCTCTACAAGCTTTATGGTTCTGTTCCTCCGATCCTTTCATTCAACATGGGAACACTGGGTTTCCTTGGCGAATGGGATTTTAGGGAGTACAAGAAAGCTTGGAGGGAGACGTTTATGAGTGGGAGTGACGTCTCTACGCGCGAGGCCAACTATCCTCGAGGTGATTGGGACAAAACAAGTCCAGTGTCATACACAGCATGGGATAGGCATAGAGGTAAAAGCATGGGAGCTCAACGCGCTTCCAAGGTGCTGCTACGCCACCGCATCAAAGCTGATGTGTTTGATCCATCCGGTAATAACATCAATCATTGGTTGTCGGATACACTGTCGAGCGAGGCGAAGACTGGGGCGAAGGCCCTGGCTGTTCCTCAAGAGCCTTCGCCATCACTGAGGGCTATCAACGAAATATCGGTGCATCGAGGGTCCCACCCTCACCTGGCGAGGATCGACATCTACCAGAATGGCCACTTTCTTACCGAAACTACAGCCGATGGCATCTTAATTAGCACTCCAACAGGCTCAACCGCGTACAGTTTAAGTGCTGGTGGTCCAATCGTTCATCCACTTGTCAAATCACTCCTTATCACACCCATCAGTCCTTGTAGTCTCAGCTTCCGATCACTTGTGCTGCCACTGGACACAAAAGTCACATTACGGATGAGCCGGAAGAACCGTGGGCGTGAGCTTGACCTCAGCATTGATGGCAAGCGATGTGCGGGAGTGTCTCCAGGGACTGAGATTCGGGTGGAGGGGGAATTTGTTGGACGGGCCGGCCCTGGAGAGGAGTGGCATGGCGGTGTGCCATGCATGATTCGAACTGAAGATGATGATCCTTGGGTGGGTGGTCTGAACGGCTTACTCAAGTTCAACCATCCTTTTGGACGAGAACCCGCCGGCGACGAGTATGCTGATTAAGGGGGCTGATGAGACATGATATGGCAACGTATGTAGATCTAGACTATTATAATTTGATACCCATATGAGTGATTGGTTATAAAGAAACCATAAGCACAAGCATATAGTCAGCATTTGGTGTAAGAAATTCCATGTTTATATTGTGCTCACGGCTGATGCACGGCTCGCGACTTGCATCAGCGGGTCACCACTAAAATCCGGATCGGCCGAGCAACGGCGATGCCATGGACTCGTCCACGGGCATGGGCCGGAGCTAATTCATGAGGTAAGCGGTGTTAGGTTATTTAACAGGAGAAATTGTCCTAAAGAGAGGCAGCCGTTGATCGTAGATGGACACACGCTATGCGCTGACAGGTCACAGATGAGAGATGGGCAGTGCACGTACCATACCCGCTCAACGTGACCCGACAAGATTATCTTGATGATAGACCCGCAATCGTTAGAGCTGACAAGTGAGGTGGCTCAGCAGCAGCTGTAGACTACCCTTTCATACAACAGCTTCGAGTTACACTAAGATATTATCACCTACACCTGCTTGTCTATGATCAGTTGTCGTTTCAATGAATGCATGAAAGGAAAAAGGTCACACGAGCCATTAAAACGTCTTGGTTCCGAGATTAACAAGTGTGTCAAAGTCCCTTTAATCTTAACGGCCTAGTTTGCCAGGGGTTGAAAAAACATGGAGACCGTTTTCAGCCGTAGACAGGGTGAAAGTGTGGATCGGGTTATTTTTGACGCCCTGGGATCGGCTAGTGTTTGATGCCTGAAATCTTCCGGTTCTTGAGGATCTTAATACTCAGCCTTGAAGATCTCTTGCATCCATTGCCGGATATCCAGAATAGGAGGTTTCACCTCACCTTAGCTAAATAGAAGTGATGTCATTCCATTTCAGAGCTTGGCGCGTCGCTGCATCATCCCAGCCCGAAAGTTTGGGCGGGTGTTCCTGAGCGGCTTCCTGGGGTTTCTAGTGGCTGGGGGGCCGCTACAGGGATCTCGTCGGGCCCCTTAGCTCCACAGCAGACAAAGATCATCACTCTCACTTGGCCGAACAAAGGCAAACAGCATGTGCATGTGTTGACGACGGAAGCAATTGATTACCGTGTTGAAGAATCACATACGTTGTTAATGGTAGTTGCACTGTTGGTTGCTATTCTACCCGTTTACAAAGGTCGTGCTACACTGCTACAACACATCACGGATATGCTAATACAGCTCACTCAGCCTGCAGGTTTACATCAGACCGGTACACCTCAGAGACAGGCGGAGGGCTGGGCAGATCTTGGCATTGAGGCAGAGAGAAGCAAATGTAGGTCAGAAATTGGTGGTTCTTGGCACTTTCGCTGATGGGACTAGGAATGGAACGATAATACGAGGCAGACTCTCGCCAGAACATGTTATTTAATACTACTTCCAGTCCAGTTCACCCTTGCCTTTTTTTTTTTTTGGTTTGCGAATGTCACAGTAAAAAAGCACGGATCAAGAGTCAAGATACGATACCAATCAAACTCCCACTCCACATCGAATCCTTCTTCTTACAAACAACTTCTGGCTGTTGCTTCTCTTTGGTTTTGTCTTCTTCATTCCTTGTTTCTTCTTTTGGGAACAGTTTATTTCGTTTCATCTTTGTCGTCTTCTGTTACTCGCATTCGATACCTCTTATTCCTTTGCTTCACCCCTTACTTCACCACACCCGGCCAATTTTGTGACTAGCGAACCAATTTATCGATACCCACGACCGCGATTCGGACTACTCGCTTTCATTCCTTTCGATAATTCTGAACCATCTGATCTTACCTACTTCTCATCACTCTTTCGCCTGCTTGTGGCCATATTTCAAATGGCCATTTCTTCGGGCCTCGCCCTTTTGCTGGCTGCCAGCACCGCCATTAATCCTGTCGCTGCCAGACCTCAGAGTAAGCCCGCACTTTTCGCGATCGCATCTGCTGTTCTACGACAGCATGCGCGGCGCATGGAACCTGGTGTGGTGTGGTCGCATTTCATACCAGATCACCGGATCCTGGATCGAAGCTAACGTAACCCAATCGTAGTCAACGACGCCTTTGTCGCCATCTCCAACTCGGATTTCTCCCAATCAGTCTCTAAACGAGGCACTCCTCAAGCCCCCAATGGCTACGTCCCAGCCAAAGTCGACTGCCCGAAAACACGCCCAACAATCAGAAATGGCTCCTCCATCTCGGAAATGGAGCGCGATTGGCTTCCGAAACGCCGCAACGAGACCATTGCGCCTATGCGAACACTCTTGAAGCGTCTAGCGATCCCCGGTTTCGACAGCGAAGAATACCTCAAGAACGCCGAGACCGACGCCACAGCCGTGCCAAATATTGGAATCGCCATCTCTGGAGGTGGCTACCGTGCTATGCTGTGTGGCGCTGGCGCTCTGGCAGCTTGGGATATTCGCTCCGACGGTAGTGACAAGGATGGAAATCTTGGTGGTCTTCTACAGAGTGCGACATATCTCGCAGGTCTCTCCGGTGGTGGATGGCTCGTGGGTAGCTTGATGATGAACAACTTTACGTCCGTACAAGAGAGCGTCAACTATCCTGGTATCTGGCAGCTGGAGAACTCGATCCTCGAGGGTCCCGAGAGCTACTCACTACTCCAATACTACAACACCGTTTTCGATGCCGTCAGTGACAAGAAGGACGCCGGCTACGAAAGATCTCTTACCGATTACTGGGGTCGTATGCTCACGTACCAGCTCATCAATGCTACCGATGGTGGCCCCTCTTACACATGGTCATCTCTGGCCGACGATCCTGATTTCTCCGAGGGCAAGGCTCCCATGCCTATCATTGTTGCCGATGGCCGTGCCCCTAACGAGACGATCATCAGTCTCAACGCAACTAACTTCGAGTTCACGCCCTGGGAGATGGGCTCCTTTGACCCCGTCCTTGAGGGGTTTGTCCCTCTCAAGTACGTGGGCTCAGAGTTCGACGAAGGCGAGCTCCCCAAGGACAAGTCTTGCATCGCTGGTTTCGACAATGCTGGTTTTGTCATGGGTACTTCCAGCAGTCTTTTCAACCAAATTGTCCTGTACCTCAACGATCCTAACAACAACTATGTCCCTGACGATGTTCCTGACATCGCTGTCGAGGCTGTGTCCTCTGTCCTCAGAGCTATTGGCAGTGCGGACAATGACATCGCTGATTGGACCCCCAACCCCTTCAAGGGCTGGAACCCAGATGAGAATCTGAGTGCCGAATCCGACAGACTCACCCTTGTCGATGGTGGTGAGGATCTTCAGAATATCCCTTACTACCCTCTTATCCGAAAAGATCGCGAGGTCGACGTTGTCTTCTCCTTCGACTCATCTGCCGACACCGAGACGGGCTGGCCCGACGGTGCATCTCCCATCGCGACCTACGAGCGCTCGCTCACCGATATCTCCAAGGGCTCATCCTTCCCCGTTATCCCCGGCAAAAACACTTTCCGCAACCTGGGTCTGAACAGTCGCCCTACCTTCTTCGGCTGCAACGCAACCAACACGACCGATGTTTCACCCCTCATCGTCTACATCCCCAACTACCCTTACGTCTACTCCTCCAACATCTCTACCTTCCAGATGAGCATCAATACATCTGAGCTCTCGGCCATCATTGAGAACGGTTACGCAGTCGCTACTATGCTCAACGGCACTCGCGACGAGAACTGGCCGGTTTGTGTTGGCTGCGCTATTCTCTCCCGCAGCTTCGATCGAACAAACACCACTGTACCTGATAAGTGCAAGGAGTGTTTTACCAACTACTGCTGGAACGGCACTCTCGATGAGAGCGAGCCTGACCAATACAACCCCACTTTCATCGGCCAGGAGATCACGATCGAGAGTTCCGCATCCAAGATGGCCAGCAGCGCCCTCGTTGCCATCGCAATGGCTGCAGGGTTTATCCTTACCATTTAAGCTCCAACAATATCAAAACTGAAAAGCGAAAAGAAGAGCAAGTTATGCATACATAAGAGATATACATAACGTATAGGAGTTTTTTTTTTTTTTTTTGAAGCATGTTCTTGAGGAAATGCATTGCGGAGATATCTGACTTGCTTGAATAGACGACGGGTCAAAGCTTGTCATATTTGTTGTATATTTCGGTCAAATTCGAACGGTTGCACGGTTTGCTCTTTAGGATACCTACCTCGATTATTGCTGTGGTCAATCCGAAAAACGTTATACCCAATGTGTTCGTATCTGGTGCGTTGGAAGTGAAGTTTTGTGTCTGATAAATCTGCGAGTTCGTGATTGTAGATGAATCCCATTATCCCTGGTAGCAAGCTGTTTGTATAAATGTATGGATGGCACCCAAAAGCGCACGTAACGGCGGACTCTACATGCAAAAGACGTGTCATGAGACTCGCCTAGAAGGTTGTAAAGCTTCATTGTAACCCGCAACAACCACAAGTGTGCGACTTTCCCGATCGGAACATGCAGACACTAATCTCACCAAAGGGAAGCCGTAATTTCTTCTTCATTAAATTCGTAAATTTTGCTAAATCCTTTACGCAAAAGTAACATCCTTGCCTGTCTTGGCGCTCTCGAAAACGCCCTCGATAATCTGCAGGACATCGCGAGCCTCAGAAGCCTTTACAGGCACATCCTCGTCCTTCCCACTCTCGATAGCCTTGGCTAGTTGGGAGTAAAAGGCCTTGTAAGTAGGTGTCTCGATGGACGGAAGAGTCTTCTCCTTAGCCTGCTCCTTGTCATCGACGACAACCAACTTGTACCGCGCGGGATCTTCCTTTCCAAAGTCCTCCTCGGTAGCCTTCTTGCCAGCCTTGAGCGCGTCCTCTTGGGTGTCGAGACCAAGCTTGCGGAAGCTTCCCTTGGTGCCGCGGACCCAGAAGCGAGGCTGCTCGAGTTCGGCACTCAAGACGCTGATGCGGATGTTGACGAGGAGACCATCTGGGTAGGTCAACTCTGCCGAGACTCCGTCGGGGTTCTCAAAGTCGAACGCTCCGCTGCGCTGAGAAAGGAGACGGCCATGAACTGCCTGGGGCTTGCCGAACAGGACGTAGGCCTGATCAATGAGATGAGTTCCTAGATCATACAGAGCGCTGCCACCTTGAGACAGGGGGAGGTCCAACTTCCAGTTGTTGGAAGGGACCATGCGGTAGCGGTCGAAGTGGTTATCAAACTGGACGATACGGCCGAGGGTACCCTCAGAGATGAGCTTCTTGAGGGTGACAAAGTCGGCATCCCATCGTCGGTTCTGGTAGACGATAACAAGCTTGCCGTTCTTCTTGGCAATCTCGATGAGCTGATCAGCCTCGGCCGAGGTGGGCACAAAAGGCTTCTCGGTCAAGACATGCTTCCCAGACTCAAGAGCAGCCTTTGTGAGCTCGAAGTGGTTGTTAGGAGGAGTGCTGATGACAACCAGGTCGACTGCAGAGTCGGCAAAGAGCTCTTTGTAGTCAGTGTAGTGCTTGATATCGGGGTAGTCAGCTGGCGCCGAGTTACCCTCTTTGGGAGATCGCTGAACGATGGCGTGTAGCTTGAACTGAGGAGTCTGGGTGAGGAAGGGGATGTGAAAGACCTTGGCTGACATGCTGTTTTTTTTTTCGAGTCAGCTGATGGTCATGAGATATCATGTCTTGGCTTGATGAACCCACCCATATCCCACGATGCCCACGTTAAATGTCTTTCCGCTCATTGTGACTATATGACCGAATATTTGTGCTTTAGTCTCTACACAACACCGACAGAGTGGGAGATTGTTCTCTTTATAGGTTATCGTATAAGAAAAATACTATTATAAATGAATGTCATTTACCACCACGCCATTTCCCCAAATGCCTCCACGCGGTGATTCCGTCATGGTGCGGAGTTGTTCTCCACGGTTACTTGGCTAGTTCTGGATACTCCGGACAGGCAGAGCCCCATGATTGGTCCTATCATATCAAAATATAGTGGATTTGGCCGAAAAAGTCGGGAGGAGCTGAGAAGGTCCAAGCGAAAGAGCCTCAGCTTCTTAGTCAAGACTCTGGGCATTTAGATAATATGAGTTCAATCGGAGAAAAAGTTTGTATTGCGACTACACCAGGCTCTGTAACATTAGTGATTTGTAAGAAGAATTTGTTGAGGTCGCGGAGTTTCCTCTCTCGATAGTTGATGGACAATTGTGTCCATGCAGTGCCGTTCACACAGACTCCGCGCTGGCGTGCTCAAAGACCGGTCGTCCCGGACCCGTGCCGGCCGAGTGTGGATCGCAGATAGTGATCCGAAGTCCGGCCAGTAACGGGGGCTGCCGTTGAGATGCACGCAGTTGGAACATACCGTTACGATAGGATGCTTTATTAAGATCAACATTATTGCTCAAATGAACACTATTACCTTATATGGTTGTCTCGGAACACCATATATCTCTACGTCCCCTCAAGTCGATGCCCGTTTCCACTATCTTGCTAAATACACAGCACCTAACTTTGATGAAGTATTGCGGGAGAGGTTTCATTGAATTGAGTCTCAGTGTGCTGTTCCGAGCTAATTCCATCTAATGTATCACTAAATGCATGTCCTGAGAGGGTGGTATTGAATGACATCTGCATACCGACCACCACGTCGTAGATGCCCTCTACCGATACTCTCCGACTGGCCCAGGGTATGTATACATATTTTAGTTACTACGCCGGAGCTCTCTATGGATATCGAACTTTGTTGAATAATAGGTTGTACGTTCAACAGAGAAATTTGGGAGATGTTGACGATTAATATAAGGTATTGCTATCGGCCTTGTTTGGTTTATTTTTGGGGCTTTTCTCGAACGAGCTTGAGGGTGATTGATAGAGGTTAATATTATGTTTTTTTGAGACGGTTATTCCGAACCCATTTCAAGATAATTGAATGGGCACTGTCAGGTTTAGTCTCGGTTTCTGGGAAATGGTATATTCAGCGCTTCTTATTTTAGGGAAGCGTTGATGAGGGATACCTGCCCATAATAAATTGAAATGCCAAAGTTTACCTAAAATCTCCATGAAAGTATTAAATTATGGCTCATCTACTTAGGCAACACGAGTAGCCGCAAATTCACAGCCTCTGAACAATTTCGAACCCAGGGCCTTTGACCAAGTTGCAATGCTACAAAGTCACTCAAGTTCATGTCAACGATTTGACTTTAACAACTTGCAAGGCCATAGATGCCGCGGCCAAGTCCTCTGTTCCAAGACTATCATCTACAAGCCAAGAACTCGAATCTATAATTGCGTCACTCGACGTTTTGCCCAACGTTCGAGAACAGGGGCACACAACCAAGCTCAAAACCTGACGTCAACAAAAGTCTTTGTCAGTAAACTTGATGGTGAAGAAGTCTGAGGCTCTCGGAAAGGCCAAGAAGGATGACGTTGTCCAAGGTTCTGGATCTTTGGGGTGCCAAACTGCCAAGATACAAGGGTCCTGAAAAGACTGGGGTGGTTGGTGGTATTTTCTGGGGGAGAGTTTGCGAATCAAGAATGGTGGAACTTGCCCGTGGTTTTTCTGTAGTATCTCGACGGTGTTTTTCAATGATGAATTGGTAAGAAGGCTCACATTTGGTAAAAACTGTCGATACAGGTCTCGTCATCCACATCGACACATGAGCCTCGGTATAGTCTTCAGATGGAAATCCAATCTAAGATCCAGCTTCGATTGATCCTAGCGAATAGCCCCCGTGTCTCAAGAGTTCGAATGGTGCGGCAACCATGAAAGCTCAAGTGTGGCAGCATAAAGAAAAGCAATGCAAACAGGAGCTGAGATGGTCGCATGTAGCTATTATTGGGCAGGGACCTGACATCACATAGAGAACGTTGCCCCTGGCAGTGCAACGGCGCAGTGCATGCGTATCTCGAAATAACCTCATCTCGGAGACTGGAGAGGGTGTCTCGTCACGATCGTGGCATGTTGCATAGCAGATGTGGACGTATATCTTAGTCAAGGATGCATAAGACGTGCACTTGCATTACTGAAGATGGCGATCTATTGTACAAGATACCTCGTTCAGCTTCAGCTTTAGTTCACACATCACCAAAGAAACAATAGACTTGCTCCATGTCACAACCGCAGCTCACATATTCTTCAACTGTCAAAGAGGTGTTTCCCATGCTGTGCCAAGTCGGCAACAGCGGATAATGCCCCATCAGACCATTCGATTCTCCCGTGCTCGCTCAGATTCCACCCTGGCAAGTTCTTCTGCTCTTCGGAGTGGCCTTTCCTGTACGGAGTATCATGTGAGTGCCTCGGCGTGGCGGTCGAAAACAGCAGTTTTTCGAAGCGGATTTTGTCCCTCCTAGGAAGGCGAGTTGGTCGATATCCTTGCAAGTCAACAGGGCCCTTTTTTTCCCTTTTCCTTTATTCCCGATTGGGGAGGGAGAGACAAGGGGTCGTGTTTAGTGGGTGGTGGGGTGGAAACTGGTCCTGGGGTGATGCGGGGGAGCGCTGAGGCTATCAAGAGGCTTGACCGTCGGAGGGCGAAAAAGGATTGGGTAAAGGAATATCGTAGTTACGGGGAGAGTTGCTCAAGCTTTTCCATCACCTGGTCCAAAGCGGCCATTTCTTTCGGGACCTCGGGAGGGTGCAGGGTAAACATGTTGAAACTGAGCGTGAAGCATAACGACAGAGGTAAGCAAAAGTGAAAGGCTGCTGTACATGATTATTTATATGAACCAAGCATGCCGACCACAGACATCTTCTTGCCAATTAACCCGTGCAAGATCCAATATCTATTAAGCTGCAGTTCCATTAGCACCACCTGTTCCTGCATTATTAGTCACCTCCTCGAGTTGCGATGGTGTTGTCCCTCACAACCACCCGTACAAGCTGACTTTTCTCTTTCATTCCAACCGTGACTTTGCTGTTCTAGTCGGGCCTAGTCCCTGGCCGCCCATCAATCGACCCTCGGGACCTAACCTGCTAACATATTGAATCCCTGCTGTCAGCATGTGACCTAGACTGACCAGGACAAAGGCCAAGTCCCGGAGGATTCTCTCTGTTTTCTGCTTTTCCTCTACGGCGTCAGCTCACTCCAGTTCTTTGCTTTTACACGTTGCCAAGCGATCGAAGCACTCTTCTCTTGACTTGTCAAAACAATTAAACATGGTGGATACAAAAGTATTCGGATATAATGTCCATATTCCGAGGGTGGATCGCTCTCCTGTAGCTGGACAGAAACAGACCAGCTAAATGAATCGTCAATCAAAATACTCCAGACTTGGAGTCTTTTTCGAGCTCAATCTCCGACTTTCTCATCATTCTCCAGGCAGATCAACTTCACATGCATTACACTGACCATGCCCTCTCCGCATCTCGCCCCCGGACTTCGGACCTCCCCTCGTCGATCTGCTCGGCCACAGGTAACTAATCCGGAAGCAGGTCCCGTTGGCGTCGTTCGCTTCTCCAACGGCTAAAGCGTCTGCACGCCCCCAAAGAGACGAGGAAGAAGAAAAACACAGCGCCTGGCTCTTTTGTCAACCACCCCCTTCCTGGGTTCCCTGCTGCCATCATAGTTTCCTATTGGTTTCGGGCCTGGGTCGTCGCAGGGCAACCCGGCCGCCCCCAGAGTAATCTGATGTCCACTCACCCACATCTGGGGGGACTTTGTAAACTAACGTAAGTCGAGGCATCAGGATCAGGATCAGGATCAGGTTCAGAACCAAGAACAAGATGCTGAGCTGCAGCTGCAGGAGAAAAGAGGCTGGTCTTCCCTGAAATGGGCAACGGGCAACGGCGGCACAGTGAGCTGACCAAGGCCATGAACCTTGTCTATTCAACCAACAAGAGTGTAGTTGGCTCACCCCGGATACGTTTTCGGGCATGGGCGTCGGTACCTTCACTGTAAGAACATCTGGCTATCGATAAGATCAACAGTCCTTTCACTCACTCCGCCAATGAAAGCACTTCCAAAGCTAACCTGGCTGCTGTAAAAAGTTAGCTCGACTGTGTAGAGTAATATACTTGCACAGTAGAGCTACTGTTGATGCCACTGAGGCTTCTACATTACCTACTAGGTACTACCTAAGGAATACAGCAGCCAGGGGCATCTCCTTCACCAACATACTTTTCACTCAAACCTACCTACACCAGTACATAAACCCTCTTGCTCATCCGTCTCTCTGCTTTCTTCTTTCCCCTTCCTCTTCATCCACTCGCTTCCCTTGGACCATCTATCAGTCTCAGTCTCACCTTGTCTCTTCACACTCGCTGTGTTTAACAACAAACAAAGTCAAAGACTTCACATACAAAAATACCAACCTTCAAAATGAAGTACTCTTTCGCTTTCGCTGCCCTCGTCGCCGCCGCCCAGGCTCAGACCCTCGCCGACGTCCCCAAGTGCGCTATCCCCTGCCTCGACAAGGCTATTGAGAGCGAGAGCGACTGCAAGACCACCGACCTCGCCTGTGTCTGCAAGAACTTCGAAGACATCCGAGGCGCCGCTACCTCTTGTGTCATTGACGAGTGTGGCTCCGACGTTGCCATCAGTAAGTTATCTCATATTCACTCTTGACTTGTTCTCATCACATACTAACCCACTCCTTCCAGACGAGGTCCTCCCTGCCACCGAGAAGCTCTGCAAGAACCCCCCCAAGGAGTCTGCTGATGAGCCTGCCTCCACCAAGGCTACCTCTGTGAAGGTTGTCACCACTGTTCCCGTTGAGACCACCGTCCCCGTTGAGACCACCTTGGCCGTTGAGACCACCGTCGCCGAGACCACCTCTGTCCCTCCTGTCATCCCCTCCACCACCGCTGCCGCTCCTGTCGTCAGCACCCCCAGCACTCCCGCCGGTACTCCTTCTCCCAGCGAGACCAAGACCGAGGGTTCCGGCAGCGGGCCTGCTCCCACCAACGTTGGCGAGAACAGCGCCGCCGGCGTCAAGGGTCTCGGCGCCATCGCCATGGTCGCCCTTGCTGCCCTTGCTCTGTAAATACCTTGAAAGCATTCAGTTATGAAACACTCTATTCCTCGGTCTGAACCAGGTGCTCATCTGGTGAAACGAGATGAAGAGACATTGTTATGAGTTGAAAGTGTTAAGGAGGAATGGAATATGCTTATGGAATTGGTTATGGAATTCACGGGTTAATAGTTAATGGTCTTTGACCGCCAGAATAGAGCGAATACACCAGTGATACCTACCTTCATTTACCTGTTCTAATTGACAATATCGTGAATAGACAACAATAACATATCAATCGTCGATCATCATCATACCACTTGTGGCTAGGTAGATGCACACCCCCATGGACGTTATATTCTAGAAGTGGTTGGAGCACAAAACATGACTAGTCAGTCAGTGGTCGACGTCTGCCCGCATTAGGTGCCGCTTCTGGCAATACCCCGGAGGCTTCTTTGTTAGTTGGCCACCAAAAGGTCAAAACCTTACGCGTCCTTTGGAGTGTTTAGTGCGGGGGAAGGGGAAGCGATGTGACACCAACCCGATTTCTGGAAATAGAAATAGACAACTAAGTTAATACAAGACAAACACTTCTGTGGCTTGAACGATAGTTGACCTCGAGATCCAATAAGAAATATTCCGTTATGCATAAATGGTGGCAATGTGTCTCAAATCCATCGTCAGCTTCGTATTCAACTTGCATGGTCCAATACTCACACTCCACGTCTTGTCATAACTTGTCATCGTCCGTCGCTTGAGAACCTTGGGTCGATGCCATTATTCCAATAGCTTCCTCTCACTCCTTCTGGCGTTCCTCAATCTCCTCAACCCATTCGCAAACCCTCCTTGCAACTTCCAAGCTCGCATCTAAACCCATTAGCAATAATCCCAACAGTAAAAAGAGAAAACTCACCTTCTCTTGTGCAGAATGCATGTGGGATATCTCCCTCATCAACCACAATCCTAGCCGTCTTTCCTCTCCTCTCCATGACCCCCTTCCTCTCCTCATCATCAATCCAGTGATCCTTCTTAGCATAGAACAAGAAGAATCTCGGCACTCCACCTTCCTCTCCCTCCGTAGCCCATAGGCTATCACTCCACTTCTCCTCACAGATCATTTCCAGCTCGGTCAAGCCCAGGTGTACTGCCTGCATTACGCCATCTCTGCTCTTCAGCCATCGGGCCGTGACATTTGCACTTGCAGGCGTAAATCCAACAAACTTTTGTACAATCCATGTCACACTTGCGACGCTCAGCAGGCCGAGGAGAAGACGCGTGAATAGAGATGCTGCGGTGTCGAGGAAGGGAATAAGGCGACGCAGCAACACAAACTGTACGCCCTTTGATGATCGAGCAAGATGTGTCAGTGTTGGGAAGAGCAGGAATCCGTGTCGTAACTTCAGATTCTGTGCTCTCTCCGGGTTGTTCATATGTCTGTGGAATATCTCGACAGCGATGTAGCTCCCAACAGAATGGCCCATGAGAATCACAAAATTGTAGTCTTTTCCCTTGGCCGCAACACCATCATACATCCCCTCAATCTGGCCGTCAAGATCCCAGGGCTTGCTGCTCGAGCTAAAAGGCTCATGGTCATCGCTGAAGCCGAGCAAGTTCGTGCCATAGATGTCGTAGGCAGTGCCAGTCTCAACCTGGTCTAGGAGGCCGCGTAGGTTGCTGAGGAAGTCGGTGTAGTATTCAATGAGGCCTGGGTTACCGCAGATGCAGTAGATAAGAGCTTTCTGTTTAGCATTTTGAGAACGCTCCGATGGTAACCATATTTGAGGGGCCATCGTACGTTGTTGAGGCGTCTGAGGAACTTTAATCAGGTGGTGACAACTATAGATAAGAGTTTGATAAGTTCAATTACGCGTTTGAATCGAGCCCGAGCTACCCGGTAGCTACTTAGATAAAAGACAATGTGGCAGGTATATCCCAAAGCTTATATATTTCAACTGGATTATATAATTAATAATAAATAGTATGAAGCCCTCGTTTTACTTTATTTATATTA